>CM032882.1:29971438-29973938 GCA_019176425.1 Megalops atlanticus
CAGAGCTCTTAACTGAAATGTTGCTGGTTTGATTCCCCATGGAGACACTGCTGTTGTACCTTTGGGTAAGGTACTTAACCAACAATTGTCTCAGATATCCAGTTGTATAATTGGATAAAATTGTAACCTATGTAAGTTGCTCTGCATAAGAGCGTCTGCTAAATGACAATAATACAATGTAATGCATAAAGGTCCTTTTTTTGAGTGGTTATTGTTATGAGTAAAGATCCCTCTTTGATATGTTATTGTTATGCACAAGAATCCTTGTTTGAGTGGTTATTGTTATGCATAAAGATCCTTGTATGATACGTTATTGTTATGCATAAGCCTCTTTATTTGAATGGCTATTGTTATGCACAAGGTTCCTTGTACTTCGCCTTTGTACCTTGAGCGACCGAAGGCAGAGCTGTTTTTGATGGAAAGGCGAGAAACCACATCTCCCAGCAGAACTGACACAGAGACTATCATGTCTATGATGCAATGACACAGTCATACAGAATCCACTCCTATCAACACATCAAGTCCTGTATGACTGGGCCAAGGCCCTCTGTAGCAGATCCACATGCAAATAGCCTCCCAGCTATGCCACCCTGCTCAACACAATATTTCATGGTATTAAGCCGGTTGCTTGGACATCATCCACAGCTTAACAAGCAATCGTTAGTACAAACAGTGGGCGCAAATCAGTCATTGCGGTTAGCTTTGAAATGTGTCACCACACACCGGATCAACGATGGATGATAAAGTCTCTTTGTAATATTCCCCCTCAAGCGTCGCGGTCTCTGTTTGATTCATGGCCCTCTGTTAGCTGACTGAATATAGATGTGGCCGGGTAGAGTTTGGCGTTAGGTCCACGCAAACAGGGGAAAAAAGGGAGAAGCTCATTAACCGACCGCTGGTACACGCAGCTGAATCCACCTCAGGGTCAGGTAGGAGTGGTCTGCTCCTCCCAAAGCACAGCCATTACGGTACATCACCGAAAATTACAGTTCACGCTGAAAAAACATGTGACATTTGTTGGCTGTAAGTAGGTGCACACACAGGATTGCGCCTGATCCATGATCAGGTGGTGGTTTAACGTGCTGAATGTGGGGCTGATTGTAATCGGGGAGTTGCCAGTTCAAGTCCCAGGTGGAGCACTGCCAATGTGCCCTTCAGCAAGGTTCTAAGCCTGAATTGTTTAAGTAAAAAACACTAAATAAAAGAAAAGATAAAAATCCATTATCTGTAAATGGAAAATACGTGAATGGAATATGTGAGTCACAGGGGATAAGGGCGCCTGCCAATCTAACGCTAACGATAACGATCACGGCGTATCTGCGGGCCTCTGCAAACACTCGTTAAAGGCCAGCTAATATTCTCTGACCTGTGAATCTGCACCTCGGAAGAGGCTTCGTCACGGGCAGCTAATGACCCGTCCCCGACGCCTTCCTGGAGAGCGTCGCGGGAGATTTACTTGGCTCTCGTGTGCAGCGCTGTGTGATCAGGTGTCTGGCTTTTCCTTTCTTTCTTTTTTTTGATGTCGGTGTCCTCAGAAAATCCGTCACTGAGCAGAGGCAGCGGCCACGAGCTCGGCGTTGCAGGGCGGACTCGGCCGGCCGACTCCTCTGATATCTCCTCTTTTGCAGGAGGTGGCCTTTCAAAAGGGGCTCAGGAATGCGAGCCCCCCGATTCTCCTCGGCTACCACGTCTGGCACGGGGGGAAAGGGCTGATGAAAGTGAAGGGAAAAGAGAGGGAGAGGGAGGGCGGGAGGGAGAGAAAGTTTGAAAAAAAAAGAAAGACGAGAATAAGGAAAGACGGGTTTCTCCGCGGGGGGATTTCCGCGATCCGATGCGACGCGTTCTCTCAGACAGACGTGAGGGGAATGCACCCAGAGGAAGGACGAGAGTACCCCTGCTCTCCATCCCTCCCTCTCCCTCTGCATCCCTCCCTCAGACCCGCACAGAGAGGCAGGGAGCTCTCTCTGTGTCGCAGACACACCGTGTTCTAAGGCCCTGTTTAGAGAGCAGTCTATAAATACATTACTCACTGATAATTAAGCATGATTTCTTTTTAAGCAGCTTAGAAAACAAACAGAGAACAGCAGGCCATAGAGTGTGAATTCAGAGGTCATGGCTGCAGAAATGCACCAGTACACATCTGCTGTTCTGAGTGTATGCCAGGGCCTGACATTAATATTAACAGCTATATGAAACTTCCTTCCTTCCTTCCTATTATTAGGAAGTATTATGTCAGCCAATATGGAAATGTTAAAGTTGATTTACTAAGTACTTTCTATCTGTTAATTAACAGTTAAAATAGATATAGTCATACATAATTAATGAGCTGAACATATTTATTAAATGTTTTCTGATGTATAAACAGATATGTGCATGGGTAGCAGAACAGAACCTGACTGCTAGTCTAAGGTAGCTACATGGGTAAGAACACATACACATACACTATATACACATCTCTGTAGAATATCACACCTGTCCTGTTTGTGTCCATCTCAGATCT